>CM075288.1:5141902-5182240 GCA_037672795.1 Lagerstroemia speciosa
AATTTTATTACACTTTCAGTTTAAATCGTCATTGTTTCACTGGTAAAGACTTCACACTGTTAACCGAATTTTTAACGGAAGGTTGACGATTTAGATTGAAAGTGTCTTCGTCCCAATACAGATCTGGCTTCGGGTTCCCTTTTCCCATCATCAATGAGCTAATTAGGAACAATCACCTTGAGAATGATGCGGACAATTTCATATGCATTCATATTAGTAATCAAATTTCGAGCAATTTTGTTAACGTTGTGCATGTGACAGCCAGAGAGAATTGGGTGAGGATGGTTGAAATTGAGCACACGATGAATCAAGAATTGGAGTGGATTAATCCCAGCATGACTATTTTTTTCAAAAAAAAATTAATGAAGAATTTAGTGATGCCTACACTGACTGGAAAATTGAATTAACAAGAGGATAAGGCCGTTGAATTTGTCAGAGAAGAAAGGTCTACCATATGAAATTCTTTTTGGTCATCTGGAGCTTTTTGGGTGAAAATTTGAACAAGCGAAGCGATGTCTTGGTTGGTTTGGGCGTTCTACAGTAATTTGATCTCGTATCACATGAAAATAATTCACTCATCAACCAGAAACCGATGGATGACTTCGAAGGAATCTGACACCGAGAAAAAGGATGCACGATTGAGGCCTTCAGGACAAAAATTCACAGACAACAGAGATTAAAGGAGGGGAGAAATAAACAAGAACGATATATGTGGTTCGGGATGGCTGGTTGCAATCAGTACATCGATAAGTAAACAACCCGATTCCGGGTAAGGAAAGACCCCAGATCAGTTGAAACCACGCAGAGCAGAACTTTGCCCTGCACCTCCAACCAACATTCTGCACCCTCATCTTTGGCCACAGATCTCCATTTTTTTCAGGTCGTATGGGGTGATGCGAAGGTTTCATCAGTTGGTGTCATGCATCAAGTTCGGCCCACGGAATTGAAGACACGTCTCAACAGGGCTTCTGTGCATTGAATTTCGTGACTAGGAGCCTTATCTGAGCAGGACCGAGCTGCTGGAGAACATCTTGATCTTGCTTTTGTCCTCTGTTTATCCCAACCATACCTGAGGACAACTCAGTTACTAGCAAGGGCTCAATAGATATATATGTCCAGTTCGGAAAGTTAAATGCAAATTTAGCAGGAATTAAGGTGAATGCAGAGTGCAAAAGTCTCGAATAAACAGTTCATGAAGGAGGAGTTTTTGCATATACTTGTGCTTTGTGATAAGTGACTTATTAGGGACCAGGGAAAGCAAGAACAGAGCTTCTCCTGCATCTTCCGTTTTCCTTTATGGAATTAACTTCCATCCACCTCAGACGTTTTTCATATTTCGGCCTGACTTATTGTGCAAAACACATCCAAGCTGGAATAGAAGCATCGGCTACTATTGTAAACTTTGAAAGAGTCTTCCAAATCGTCTTGACATACCACTCGTAATTGAAGTGATTCACTAGATGACTCCGCTCGTCGTCGCTACGGTAGCACCAAGATTGAGATTATCCCATGTTCCCTCCTATAGATTATTGCTGATATAAGCCTGACACCTGGGCTAACAAAATGAATGAAGTATCAGATATCATTGCAATTTCTTTTGAGAAGTAATGTACTGGTTTTCATCCATAAGGTTTCTAAAAAGATGCTACAGGATGTCGTGACCCGAAAATCAGTAGAGTTTCTCACATTGTCATAGTATTTGACATTTGAGCGTAAGTTTGTATTCAACTTTCACAGAAAAAATTGCGGCAGAACCAAGCATCCGTGATGTTTGTGGCTTCCTTGCCCTATGGCATAACATCTCTGTGCCGATTTCAATTCCGTGCTGCGGCTATACATTTTGAACTCTGTCTCGCCATATATTTTCCATCAGCTCCAACCTTGACCGAACAAATAAAACAATATTACTAAGTATCCAAAACCCTGGGGATAAAAAAACTTGAAAGTTCAGGGAAACCATGAAACTCAACTGAAGGATCTAACCACCTATGTGAAATAGATTATGTTACCCTGGAGCTAACCTAAATTCAGTAACACTGGATCACTATGGGTAGCATGGAGTCACAGAGTTCTAATCAAGAACAGGAGTATATGGTCCATCAAGGTCCCAAGTGCCTGCTCATGGAGTTGGAGAAAACTCCTACAACTCAGGGAGCTAGCTCATCCTTTTGTACAATATAAGGTAGGAGACGGCTCTAATATCCATTTTTGGTATGACAATTGGACTACTTTAGGCCCTCTGACATCCATTTGCACTAGAAGCTTCAGCTGCTTCCCTTCCATCCCTCCCCAGGGAAAGCTACTGGCAATTCTTAATCAAGGTTCATGGGCTTGGCCCCGCAGCTCAGACCCCGAAGCACAACACATCCGAGCGCTGGCTGAGACTTCACTTGCCCGTGCTCCTTCAGACACCATTTGCTGGAATGGACAAACCTCACTAAAGACGTCCTCTATCTGGGAGTGTATCCGGGATAAAAAACCGAAAGTTCCTTGGCAGAAACTTCTTTGGTTCCCCGGCCACATTCCCAGAGCCTCGTTCACTACTTGGCTGGCCATTTTGGATAGGTTGACAACTAAAAGAAGACTTGTTGGAAGAATCCAGCTTACCAACCCCTTATGTGAATTTTGTAAACTAGAGGACGAAACTCGAAGCCATCTTTTCTTTGGTTGCGCTAACACACAGGAAATTTGGCAAATGGTTCAGCACAGACTACAATATCGTCGCAGTCCGGGAGCTTGGGATCAAGAACTGCATTTCGCTTGCGTCCAATGGAGGGGAAGAAAACTGACCTCTATTATTCATAGGCTTGCTTTCACATGCTATATCTATTGTATTTGGGCCGAACGAAATAGTCGAATATTTCAGAACATACTTTTGCCCCCTTTTGTCATTGTAGAGCGGATCATCTCCATGATCTGTTTCAGAGTAGCCTCATTACCGAATGTAGCATCTAAGGTGGCAAGTTGTTCTTTAGCTCAAGCCCTTAGAATTGATCAATTGTTGTAATGATGCTACTCTGTTTCAACTTTTGTAAATCTGTATAGTTTTGAGCTGTGAATGCAATACAAACCCATTTATCGAAAAAAAAAAAAAATTCAGTAACACTGAATCACTGCAGCAGAACACTCAAAATCAAGTCAAAACGAAGATGATATAGCAAAAGGGTTGCATTTCATAAATATTAACACTTCATTAACTCAACTTAGTAAGTTGAATCACACGGTCGTACTTAAGTAATATGATATATCGAACGAGCTTCTTCATGGTACGCATGTTATATATAATGCAATTATTCGACGGAAAAGAGGAGTCACCATTCAGTCTTCAGGATGTTTACTCTCGGCTTCCTAAGCACCTATCAAACAAGATTTAGTTGACACCAACACCACTTGGACAATGCATCTAACGATAAAGATAACTGACAATGGATTAAGATTTACTAGAAGAAGAATGGATGGAGAAATAACACTTACTGAAAGTAGAGTTAGGCTTGCGTTCCTCCTTCTCTGGTGAATCCCAGGCTCACTGGCGTGCAGTTTCCAGGAGCAATAATCGAATTCCACTCATCCAGTTATCCTAAAGAAATCGGGGATTAATACTGGGAGTTCCACGAAGTAGTTGCCGGTGACATTCAGACAGTCTTACTGTTACTAATCTCTGCAGCATTGACAGATCTGGTATCTCCTGCATCGCTTCACACTCGAAAAGATCGAGAAACTCTAAACACACCAGCTCTCCAAGTCCCTGAATTCCCACAAGATGTCGGCAACCGACAAGTCTCAATTCTCTTAAGTTCTGTAGGTTAGAGAGATCCGGTATCTCCTTTAGTGCTTCACACTGTGAAAGATCGAGAACCTCCAAACACACCAAATCCCCAAGTCCTTGAATTCCTACAAGATGTCGGCAACACTCGAGTCTCAACTCTCTTAATTTGTGTAGATTAGAAAGATTCGGTATCTCCTTTATTGCTTCACACCAAGAAAGATTGAGAAGCTCCAAATGCACTAACTCCCCGAGTCCCTCAATTCTCGCAAGATATCGGCATTCCTTGAGATTCAGTTCGCTTAACAAATGTAGATTACGAAGATCTGGCATCTCCTTTATTGCTTCACACTGAGAAAGAACAAGAACCTCCAAACTCACCAGCTCACCAAGTCCTTCAATTCCCACAAGACGTCGGCAACCGCCAAGTCTCATTTCTCTTAAATTCTGTAGTTTAGAAAGATTTGGTATCTCCTTTATTGCTCCACATTGAGAAAGATTAAGAAGCTCCAAACACAGGAAATCCCCAAGCCCTTGAATCCCCATAAGGTGATGGCAATCCATGAGACTCAATTCTCTTAATTTCTGTAGATTAGAAAGATCTGGCATCTCCTTTATTGCTTCACACCAAGAAAGCTCGAGAACCTCCAAATGCACCAGCTCCCCAAGTCCCTCAATTCCCACAAGATGTTGGCAACCGATGAGTTTTAGTTCTCTCAAATTCTGTAGCTTGGAAGGATCAGGTATTTCCTTCATCGCTTCACACCAATAAATATGTAAAGCCTCTAAATACAACAAATCCCCAAGTCCCTCAATTCCCGCAAGATGTCTGCAATTATAGAGTCTCAGGTCTCTTAACTTCCGTAGCTTAGAAAGATCTAGTATCTCTTCTATCTCCATAGACAAAGAAAGATGAAGAACCTCCAGAGACACCAACTCCCCAAGTCCTTGACTTCCCTCAAGAAATTCGAAATCCCCAGGTGTCAATTCTCTTAATTTCTGCGGCTCAGAAAGATCTAGAACCTCAAGAGACATCAACTCCCCAAGTCTCATAATTTCCATAAGTTGGCAACCGAGGAGTCTCAGTTCTCTTAACTTCTGTAGTTTAGTAAGATTTAGTTTATCCATTATCACACACCCTTCCACCCACAAGTATGATAATGACGACAGACACTCAAGGCCATCCAAATTGGCTTCTGAGCTGCTTATCTTTAATGTCTTTAGTGATACTATTTCTTTCAATCCTGGAATTTCCACAACCTTGGGGCAGTTCACTAGATAGAATCTCCGCAGACTTTTCAAATTTGATAGATTTGGTAATCTTTCAAGTGAAGAAAGGCCTGAAAGTTGCAAGCGACGGAGACCTAATGGGAGTTGAGGAAGTGATTGGAGTTTTGGGCACTCTCCAATAAGAAGTTCCTTAAGCCGAGAAAGGACTCCAATATTCCCTGGAATTGTGGTAACTGAAGAACACCTTAAAATCTCCAAATGCTTTAAATTGACCAAATATGACAAATTCAGGAGTGCAGTCTCTGGGGAATGACAAGTGACTTTGAGATTGACTAAGCTTAAAGGGAGCTCGGGGAGAGTCCTCAGATAGATGCAACTCTTTAAATCGAGTGTTTGTAGACGTGGCAGCCCATGGATGTTGGATGGGATTTGGGCAACACTTGTGTGGTCCAATCTCAAGATTCTCAAAGTGGTTAGGTTTTTTAGTCCAAATGGGATTGTTCCAGCCAAGCTTTGGCAGCAGGAGGCATTAACTACTTCAAGCTTCTGTAGCTTCTCAAAAGAACAGGAAAAATTCCTTAGTGAACTGTGATTAATATCGAGCTTTTTTAAATTAATCAAATTTCCAACAGAATCAGGCAGGAGCCTAACACTTGTGTGAGATAAGTTTAGCTCTTCTAGAGACTTCCAATATCCAACCGTTGATGGAATTTCTTCTAGTGACACACAGTGATTCAACAATAACTTTTGCAACTTCAAGAATTCTCTTGAGTCAGGAATTTGAGTCAGTGATCTGCACCATTGGGCACTAAGAGTCTTAAGGGATGGCATACCTGCTGACATAGGTATTTCTCGTATAAGAGTCCCATCAACAACAAGCTCGACCAATGATGTTAAAGCACCCAACTCTTCAGGTAACCTTCTGAGCTGGCAACAGTTCTTCAGGCTGAGTGACTCGAGAGTTGTCAAATGCTGAATTGACCGGTGAACCATAATTAAGGCCTGACAATCTTCAAGCATTAATTTCTTGATTGGTAGGAATGAGGTAAAATGAGGACTTTCTGTCAAGTGATGGCAACCTGTGAGATTAACAACTTCCAGCTTTTTGAGAACCTGATGAACAGTGAAGGAAGCATGAGAAAATATTAAACTTCTGTAAATGAATTAAGAAAGAGGATAATGTCATTTCTGAGACCTGATCAGAACTCCATCCGATCCAATTCGTAGTAACAGAGCTATTTGACAGGTCGAGGATAATCAAGTCCGTGGGATGCAAATCAGAGGGTATATTCAACAGGGTATTCCCATGCCAACTTAGCCATTTTAATCTCCATAGACATCGATCAAAGTTTTCTCCCAGATTAGCGTCGCCTAGTTCGAGGAACCGAAGCATTGTCAATTTCGCAAAGTCTTGACCTTCAAAACGTTTTTCCACCTCCTCTAGCCCATGATCTAGATGGATGGATTCCACCTTGGATGTTCCCTACTCGACAAGTAATTGCAACCAAATAAAGAGAGACAAACGGGAGAATGCAAGTAAAGAAGTATAATCTGTTTTATCGAGTAGATTTTTATAATGAGTGAAAAAGTGGCGAGCAACATATAACACTAGTGTCATACCTCTTCCATCTCCAGTACTTCAATCGCATCTTTGTGGCGCCATAGCCTGCTCCTTTCCCCTGCTACATAATAGTTTTCCTGACGTACAATTTCCTTACCAAGATCCTTAAGCTGGTCATGCATCCACACTTCTTTATCACTCTCTATTTTTATCAGGGACCTCATACGTAATTTCTGAACTGCACTTGCAGGGAAAAATTTACACGCTCTCCACATTTGAATCAGTACCTTGTAATCCATTCCTGTGGGAAAACATGCAACATCCAGAAATATCTGTCGTTCATTATGATCTAATGCATTGTAACTGATCCTCAATCTCCTTTGGATTGTCTCTTCTTGTTTCAACCGTTCTAACGCTTCATGCCAGACATCCTCCTGTGTTATGGAAAAAAGATGAGAACCTATGACCTCAAGAGCTAACGGAAGTCCACCGGTTGCCTTTGCAATTTCCCGAGAGAGATCAGCATACTCGAGAACTGGAAACTCCTGTCCGAATGCGTGCTTGCAAAATAGTACCAAGGCGTCCTCCTGATTCATTTCTTTGACCTCATGGATTAGTTCCTCTGGATATTCCTTCAACACATCTCTGTTCACAGTTGTGACAATGATCCTACTTCCTGGAGCATACCTATAAAGACCTGGAAGTAAATTGCTCAGTTGTTCAGGGTGATCAACATCATCAAGGACAATGAGCACCTTTTCACGGGGAATCCTATCCCTAAGAATGCTCTTTCCTTTGTCAACGCTATCAAATTTCTCTTGCTTAAACCTCAAGACGTCAAAGGCCAGTTCTCTCTGCAGGGACTCCATGCCGCCAGATCGTAATGATTTTTCTCTAATATTACTAAGGAAGCAACAGCGTTCAAAATGGTCCATGAGCTGGTTGTAGATGAACTTCGTAAGTGTTGTCTTTCCAACACCACCCATCCCCCAAATCCCAACAACCCTTACATCCGGTATTACAATGTCTAACATGTCCATTATTTCATCCACGTGATCATCAATTCCAATCAAATGGTCAGGATGGTCGAGTTTACTTCTGGCAAGTTGTTTCCAAACCTCTGAGACGATCTCTTTTACTAATTTCCCGTGATATCTGGAAAACAAGGAGCATTGTTGTAATATTCCAAGGTTTGGGTTGATAAATTATAAAATTAGAGGGATCAAATTTTAAACAAATGCTGTAAGTGTAGGGACTATTTGGCAAAGTCACCTTCTTCTCCATTCTTTATCAATTAACGGGTAAACAAAAACAGAACAGCGGAACGGTGGCACACGACTGCAGCCATGATCCTGGACGATCCGTTCCCAAACAGAAATATCTCAAAAATTTTGACATCGTATAACAAAGGATCGGAGCCTATAAGAGGATTGTTTCTTGTTTTGAATAGAACAAAGAGGAGAAGATGTGGATCGAAGAATTGTTGACGAAGTCAGAACCGAGATTTAGTCTCGTTTTTCTCTACCGAAAGTCATCCTTTCGGCATCTAGGTAAAATGAAAACCCTTTTCCATTGTTTCATTGTTAGTTGCAACTTAAAGATAGAGAGAAAGCTCCAGTGAGTCGTTTATTCTTGTAGAGGGCATAAATGACAGAAATATTTACATTTTTAGGTTCCCCATAATCTTAGGAAACTAGGACATTTTACACAGTTCAATTCTGTGGAGTGATTTTAAAGAAATCATGCTTGGAATTTTTGAACAATTGTGACGAATTATGATTTTTGAACGAAATTTTTAGGCTCATTTCTCCACCTTCTAGTGTTTTGTTTGACTTTAAAATGTAGATTATATTTCAAGGTTTCCAAAGAAATAAAAATCACTAGATTTGAGTGTCTGTAACTCAATATATGAGTAGGCGAAGTCAACCTTTCAAAATATTTGAAACTGTTCAGATTTCACCTAAATAAACAGACGATATTGACTAAAATTTTTGAATGGATTCCTTCGTTGTTTGATGTCTTGTTTGTTTCTAAACTATAATTCATGGTTTAAACTTTCTAGGAATACCAAGAAGTCTCGATTTGAAGGTTTGTGGACCGAAATTCAAGTCCACAAATTTGGCCTCCCGAACAATCCGGATCTGCCCCTTGACGAAAACCTAATTTTGAGCCACATTTTTTATTGAATTATCTATATTTTGAACCCAATTTTAGTTCTAAATTATAGTTCGTGATACAAACTTTCTAAAGATACCAAGAACATCAGATTTGGTGGCTTGAGGAGGGACAACTGACCCCTCGAAGTTAGCTAGTCGTGCAGTTCGGAACTACACAATTATGAACAAACCTAAACTTTGAAAGGCCTATTTGGCCTGATCTGAGCTCCAATTTCAAATATTTTTACACCGTTGATCTCGTAATTGAATTAAGTATTATATGTGATGTTTCAGGATTTTTATGAATTATTTCATTTTTCTTGAATTTTTCAAAAATGACGATTTTTATCGATTTTACATGTTATAAAAGTTATCACTGAGTCCAAAATACCAATAGTAATAATTTATGAAATTTTATCATTTAACATACAGAAAATATTATTTAGAAACTGATTTGAGATATATATTGTATTTAAGTCCCGGTGTTTTACATAAATCTCCTAATTTATGAATCTACTTAAAGAATATTAATTCTAAGTTTTAATAGATTGAAAATAGAATTAATTAGACTAATAAGTTATGATCATAGTTGATATGTGAGAGTGGGTTAGATACTCTATCGGTTGAAGAATTTTTAGGATCACTTCAGAATATTTGTATAATAACGTATAATTTTAATTATGAGTTCTTCTTCTGACTCAGATTGAGAGAGTGAGCTCTAGATTACGGACAATTAAAGTGAGTAACTTGGGACCCACTTCTATTATTTACGAAATTATGAAATATTATTTTATGAATATTATGATTATTATCCTAAACTGTTATATTTAATGAAATGAGCATGGAATATGATTTATGATTAATAGGGATCAAGTATCAAAAAGTTATTTTATCGAAACATGCATAAATTCCTTTTGTGATCAAATTATTGATTTCATGTATTTGAGAGATAAGTGACATTTGAGAAATCATTTGAATTCACTGATTTGTGAAAATTTATCTGGATTTGAATGATATTATGATTTTTATTTGAGGCTCATCTGTCTACTACGTAACCGAGTATTATAATACGTTGAACGAGGTAGCTAGCAAATTATTTGGGTTGAACTGGCGACTATACCGACAGAATCTCTGGGTCATTACTAGTGATGGTACTACTCTTTCGGTCTGTGTGACAGGATAAAGTGTCACCGTAAAATGTCTAAATATTGATTGTATGGATTTTCGAATGGAAGTGATAGAACATTTCAAATTGGTTTACTAACATTCCGAAAATAATTTGAAATATATCTGTTTCTGAAGGATGAAGTTTTAAGTTATAGGAATTGCAAATGATTGTTTCAAACTGATTATTACAAATAAGAAAATGTTCATGTAGATGCTTGATCCAGTAGAAGTGAGAATCGGTTACTAACTGAGCATGTGGAGCTCATCTTTTTATCCTATTATCTTTTTCAGATCCAAAATTAGAAGAAATCTTGGAGAGTAGCATCTAGTAAGGTTGCTCAGGGATCAGATGTGTAGAAGATCATTTAGAAATTATTCATTGTGTTCTTCCATTTTTATTAGTATCGAGAACTTTTGATATTTGGATAATTTCAGGATTTTAAATTGTAAATTTCATTTAATATTGAATCCCTATTTATTAGATATTATAATTGTTAATTCTCGTAAAGAGAAAAATTTTGAAAATGCTATGAACTAAAGGTATATACGTTGGCTTCGTTCACTATGAAACCAAGTTGGGTCTATTAGTGAATAGCCTGTCATGAGCCTATTCCTCATATCGAAAATGGGGCGTGACCATTGTCATCCTCAATAGACCACCGGTTGACGTCAGGAATTAGCGCCGATGACATTTGGTTGCTGCATTTAATTGATTCTAATTTGTATGAAGTTGGATTATGCAGCGATAACTAGAACGAGAGATGATTATAAGTATATATATGGTTGTGAATTAGAAGAGATCGGATATGAATGATAACCGTACCCATATAAATAGATTGATTAATTACCTGTTAGAGGGATGAGTTAGATCCCATCCCTTCAATTTCCCGATCTCCGAAAGAGCATCCTTCCACGCGGTTACAGCTTCTGAGGAATGATTCTCCTCATGAATGCGGAAGGCCAGACCATAGTCTTCAGTGAGGTGGCGAACTTGATACGGCGTGACATCATAGAAAACCGGCAGTATCAGTTGCTTCGCTGTCTCCATGCATTCCACCATCTGTGCAGCCTCCTTGAGGCACCATTTGCTCCGAGCATAGCCCTTGGAGAATATGGGAATGATGATCTTCGACTGCTTGATTGCCTCGAGTAGCTCAGGGCCAAGCTCTTCACCTTTGCGGAGTTCACTGTCGTCCATAAAGGCATGGATTCCTGCACTCAGAAGATCTTGGTACAGGTAATCGGTGAATGTTGTGCGTGTATCCTGTCCCCTGAAGCTCAAGAACACTTCGTATTCGCATCCCACAGGAATAGGGATGGGTGGGATCGATGCACAGGATGAAGGGTCGGTGGGAGAGCCATGAGGAACTGGGGCGGCCAAAGCGGATGAGGCATCAGCAGGATCGCCAATAGAAGCCAGGGCGGCCGAAGTGGATGAGGGGTCAGCAGGGTCGTCATGTGGAGCAGGGGTGGCCGGAGTGGATGGGAAGCCACCGGAAGCATGACAATTGCGAACTTTCTTGTGGTGGAAACAGGGAAGGCAGCAGAAGAAAGACATCGTATTGCTTTCCAAGGTCACTGGTACTGAGCCATTGATCAATGGCTTCCGCTAATATAGAGAACAGTCTTCCTGTCCTGTATAAAGTCTTCCACATTTCCTTTTTCCACATAAAAAGACTTCCTTAGCTGCCGTGCAATTTAATCCAATTTTCGTCCTGACTCCGTTCTGCCATTGCAAAATCTTCGTCCCGGTACAGGTCTGGCTTTGGAGAGATCCTTCTATGGGTGCAGCCCACCATTCTACCTGTAAATTCATTCAGTCAAAATTTTTTTTCTGGGTAAAATTCAGCTTTGCTCTTTATATTACTAATCATATATCTGTACAAAAGGAACTCATAGGCTGAGCTCATGCTCTATATACATAGCAAGCAGATGATTAAAGAACAAAAGTCTCAGTGAGGCATTCCCCAGTTTAGGAGTAATTTTCTATGATCATTTTGTTTTAACTCTCCTATACAAGTGTGTAAATCCTAATAGATGACATCTGACAGCAAATTTAATACAAGTCAAAATTCTTTTTTGAGAGAAAGAGATATCAGTAAACATAAACTCATTTCAAGTCTTCCAAATAAAGTAGACATAGGCATGCCATGAGAGTCGGTAGATAGTGGATGGGAGCTGTTTCCCATGACGTTCCTTAGCCGCTATGTCGAGCTTAGCATCCCATTGAAGACAATGTCTAACTTCTCCATTAAAATCGAGTATCTGCTCCCAAATGAGTCGAGTGAAAGTGCATCCAAAGAACAAGTGATTCCGAGACTTTTGCCTTTGCTGGCAAAATACGCAACCAAGATTTATGCTCAGGTTCCTCTTCACTACTCTATCCAGAGTGTTGAGTTTGTTCTTCACCGCAAGCCATGAGATAAAGTTGTGCCTCGGGACATTTGGTTGGTTCCAAAGAAATCTATGCCAAGGGACTTGGCTTCATTTGTCCCTTATGTACTCCAAAGTACTGCTAGTACTGTAACAGTTCCTTGGTCCTGGTGTCCAACAGATTTTGTCTTCCCTAGATTGGAGGGGTTGGAGATCAGAAGTTTCTTCTCGCATGGTCTGCATGATTCTGAGCCTGGTTGGTTTCCACCTCCATCGCTCTTCTCCTACTATCTTCGATACTTTATCCTGCAAAAACAATCCAGTACTAAGTATATTGTGGTTGCACAACAATAAATAGAGTGGGCTCAAGGGATGCTAGTTATCAAATCAAAAGTAAGTTTTTTGGCCATTTCCTACGATGTGTTTGGTTAAGGGATAAGCTAATAGCTTTAGTTTAATAGTCAGTGAATATTTGGTACATCACATCACTTTTTTTTCTATCTAATGGTAATATTCATTTTTAATACATCTTCTATGAACTGAACTCACCAAAGAATTCAACGATTTCATAGGCATTCATAGTAGCAATCAAATTTCGAGCAATTTTCTTAACACTATGCATATGATAGTGAGAGGAGAGACTCTCCTTCAGCGTAGCAGGCACGCCATGCAATAACATTTATATTGTGTTGCAGGCCAATGATATTCAATAATTTTTAGATTTTTTTTATAAAATCTAAAGATTAAAAAAATGTAGAAGTAAATAATCTTATTAATTTGTGATATTAAATATTGTCACGCGATATATTCGTTATGTAAAAGACTTTCTTCACTCAGAGAGGATTAACCGATCAAGGATGGTGGTAGTTGAGCACACGACGCATCAGGAATTGGAGTTGATGAATTTCCTTTTAGGAATTTAGTAATTACTAGATTGACTGGGAGACTCAAAGTCACCCGAAGCTGATCAAGAAGTAATTTTCCATGGAATGTTTTTGGACAACTGAATCTCATGTTAAGCAAACAAGAGATTGAAATCTAATTTATAAGAGAGTGGGTACCACCATCCTATAAGCTTAAATTTTTGGATCGGAAATAGACTCAATCTCTTGTAAACCAAGTTGATACTTTACAATGTTGCCAGGAAAATTGACTGGAATAATGCATTCTAGTATGTTCTTACCTACTAATATGACTTAATTCAAGTTATTCGATACTTGATCCTTTAAGCAAAAGTTTCGGGTTTAAATGAATGAAGAAAATTCATACCTCTAGGAGAGAAATCAATCCAATGCTACGATTTGTCCATATAACCGTAGATGTAGTTAAATATTTGGCATGTGACAAATGGTTAGATTAACTGGAAAATCGTACTCAACCGAATGCTGATCGAGAAATCAGCATTGTTATCCAAAAGGGTAGGAGTTTTGAATCGTCAGAGAAGAAAAGTCGTCACAAAAATGTTCCCCCACGTCAGACTGGCAGGGGCACGCCAATTGGAGGGGGTGAACTCGCCAGCTTCTGGGTCGACAGAGCCGATTAGGTGGTGGGGGATACGGAGGCAGTCTTCGGGTGGGAATTTTTTTTTTTTTTTTTTTTGGTGATGTCGGGGCTGGAGTAAACTTGCATTTTGCTGGAGTTGATTATCTTGAAGGGGAAGAGGGTGGCAAGGTCGATCGAGAGTAGGGACTTGCCGGAGCCGGCGGTGCCCGTTATGACCACAACCTTGTCACGGCAGCGGCGGCCCCGGAGAAGTGAGGTCGCGGAAGCCATCGGGCCTACCGCCTGAGGTAGGATAGAGAAAGAAGAACATACAATTAGAAGAAGGTGGTAGTGGTGGTGGAGGAAAGAAGAACTACGATTCTATCCTCCAATTTTTGAATTGCCAAGAGGGATGTTAGGGGTGTAAATGATATTTCTACCAACCGGGTCACTCGTTATCTATGTGTGAAGGTCATGTAGGATTGCCGTTTGCCAGGTCATCAATTTAGCATGTCATGTCAGTCAGTCATATTAGTTTTGACAATTCGTGTTAAACGGAATTAACGTTCCATAGTTCGTGCATTTCTAGATCATACCAAAAAATTCCTACCAAAAGTGGCAAATTGACCTTAGTTTAGGCTATTAACCTTAAGAACAAAGATATTAATTATCTATAATTAATTTTTAAGTAAATATGTATGTTTTTAACTCTTAAATCAGTTAGTTATAAAAGTGAATTTTATAAATGAAATTAGATTTCGTAATTTATATGAAAGGATAGTGATAAACAAAATGTGAGAACTTAAAAATCTATCCGAGAGAAAAAGGGTGGGATGGATAGTTATGCATGCAAAATTTAAAATCATGCCATCATTTCATTCAAATCCAAATGTTAGAGAGATTTTTAATTTTTATGCACCATGAGTAAAAAAGGGAAAAAAAAAAGAGTGACACCAAAAAGAGAGGTCTTCCCTTAAAGTAATAATATATATCCCTTAAAGTAATATATATATATATATATATGTATATAAAATATAATATAATAATAGATGATGATGAAGACTTTAGGTCATTAATCGGACCTTCCGGACAATCATGTTAGACAACTATGTGGGGCCTGTCAGATCCCAAATCAATTATATAAGATAACAACAATAGATTTATAGGATAATTATATGTTATCTCCTAATAGTTTAGACTTTTAGGTGGAAATGGATTCAGGAGTCTTGTAAATCCAGGTGAAAATTTAATAAGGTGGATGAATCGTGAATTGGCTTGCCGACATGCTAAATTCACAACGATTAGAGAAAGCAAAACCGAACATCATCCGGAATACTGCACAGCGAGAAGGCCATGATACGAACAATGCCCTGCCAAAACCCAGCAAAAGCCATTTTGGCCTGGTTGCGAAAGGCTGTGAAGATAGACACGAGGTATAAACTCCATTAAAAGGAGAAATATTCATCAACTAAATTTATCACGTCATTTATAAACTCAACTCACCTAAGAATTACTAGTGGCTTTGGATTTGCTTTTGCCATCCATCAGCAAGTTAAATAATCGACTTGAGATTATTAAAACAGGTCACCCGATTTCATAGGCATTCATATTAATTATCAAATGTCGAGCAATTCTTTTAACACTATGCATATGCCAGTGAGAGGAGAGAATCTTCTTCAGTGTCACGGGTATACCAAGTGATAGCATTTATGTGATGTCCCAGGCTTATGACATTCGATGATCTTAAGATTTTTTATAAAATCTAAAAATATAAAAATAACCGTATAAATAAACAAATTATATTAGCTTGTCACACTAGTGCTATGATATTTCCATCCAACGGTAGATCTAGTTAAACACGTGGCATGTGACAAATGCTTGGATTGAGGGGAAAATCGTATTCACCGAATGTTGATCGAGAAATCAGCAGTGTTGTCCAAAAGGATAAGAGTTTTGAATTGTCAGAGAAGAAAGGTCTACCGTGGCAAAAACGTTTCCCCATGTCACCATCGTTGGCAAAAAAGAGGCTTAATTATTATGATGGTGAAAAATTTTGGTCATTAGTCGGACCTTCTAGACAATCACGTTAGACAACTATGCCGGATATGTTAGATCTCATATTGATTATATAAAATAACAGTAATGAGTTAGGCTTAGACTTTTATGTGAAAATGGGTTCGAGAGTCTTATAGGCTCAGATGGGAATTTAATAGGACAAGCCGATCTTGAATTGGTTTGCTGACACGCTAAATTCACAAAAAACGGTTAGAGAAAGCGAAACCGAACATCATCAGGAGTACTGCAGCGAGAAGGCCAGGACACGAACAATGCCTGCCAAAACCCAGGAAAAGCCATTTTGGCCCAATTGCAAAAGGCTGAGAAGATGGACATGAGGTGCAAACTCCACTAGAAGGAGAAAGGGGGAAAGAATGCAAGCACATTATGCGATGTGGTTTGGGATGGCTGGATTCATCGGTACATCCACAAGCAGGACCGGGTGAAGAATTGTCACGACCCAAAAATTTGGCAGAGTTTCCCTTTATTTTTATCAATATCCCATACTAAAAATAAACCTGCTTTAACATCCATCAAGATAATATCCAACCAATACCACTTCCACCAGACAATAACTCACCCTTCCACCATCCAAAAATCATCTCCACCAAAAATTTAGGTCGTAACAGTATATACAAAATTATTACATATCTAACTTCCATAACCAATATCTACATACAAGAAGCCTCGCGTCGATCCCCGAAAACCAAAACGGCTATCCCAGGTCGCTCGGCCTTCTCTAACTTAGCTGAAAAGAAAGATTTCGCAGGGGGTGAGCTGCGAGCTCAGTGAGTACAAATTTCTAAAGTAGAATGATATCATAATATTATTTCTTAAAAATTCGTAGACATATATATATTCACAACACAATAAAAATATCAAATCATATTATGTTCAACAATATCATATATGTAATGCAAACACTCAATCAATACAAACAATAGCGATGGGGTCACACTCCCTCTGCGACAGAGTTATGACGGTATCGATACTCCGCTCTCCGACGATACCGTGACCCCGCGAAATAATCAATATCAATCTTCCTCCCATCTCCCGGTGCCCTTCATCTACACACCTCACACCCGCGGGGGCCGCCCATTTCCGGCGGTAAGAACAATTTTAAATTATGTTATTTTTATATCCCGCTGGGAACCAGACGTAAATTACCTCAAATGGACATCAGCTTTCGCTGGAAACCAGAGATAAATTACATCGATGGACATCAGCAGTACATTAAATCTCTCTCTTTCCTCTTTCAGTTATATTTTCTTTTCTCATCTTTTTTTTTTTTTTGGCCCATTTCTAGTCCGCCGGCTTAGCGGGCACCATGGCTATTTACAATCACATACAATGATGCATATACGTATAATAATACACACACTTACATGCAAATTTTATACCAATTAAAAATAATCACATTAATATAATTACTATAGTTTACTACTTTACAATAAATCAATATATATATATACACCCACAAATTTGCATGCACCCCAACCTGAAATCAACTATGCATGAAAATGTATACATATATATAGCCATGCAATTGCCATGTGTTGGCAATCAGCCGGCCAAGCGAATGATATATATATCTTATACGAAATGCTAGCACAAATATACAATACTATAATTTATTCTACAATAGAAAAGAGTACTCACCACCCCTTTTATTCGATCCTTCAATGATTCGAATCTTCAAGATGTCTATTTTCGGTCTCCTCAACTCCTATAATATCATTCAAAATAAATTAAGATATATCATACATATTTACATCGAAAATGGTCCCAAATATTATTTTATGATCTTATTCATTGTACTTTTATTTACCATATAACTTTCACCTATCATGTTAAAATTCATGGGGATACATCGTGTTAACTAAATTCTACTAAACTATATATATAACATTGAGTAATATAATTTATTTGATTCGAATTAAACCTCAATTACATCCAATTTTTTTCTCTGATTTCCTTCGTCTCCGTGCTCAGTCTCGCCCGCTCTGTGCTTCCCCTTTTTTTTTTCAATCCATTCAGCTTCCTTCACCGTAAGGCATGCCAAATTTATAAACACTAGTTCTTATATCAACCTCAATCCCGGTTGAGTTTCAACATAGTTACGATTCTGGTTGACTAACAGAACATATCCAAAGCTCAAACAATTCAATAAGAAGAAAAATCACTTAAAGAATGAGAAATCAACCATACGTACCTAAGTATATATAAACATATTAAACTAAATTAGTCCTTCACCCTTGGTTCCTTCCCGAGCACCCAAAAGCCTCGGCTCACTCTGGTTCTCTTCCACTTTCATTCTCTCTCTCTGTTCGTTGGTGAAGCTGGCAGAAGATATTTTTGGCCAAAATTTAATATAAGGAATGGATAAATATGTTGGGTTGTTCGGTGGAAGAAGATAAACATGTGGGGAATTGATTGATTGGCTTAATGGGCTATTGGTCCATTCAATCATCTAATGGGCTCAATTTGATTCTTGTGGGCTGTGGCCTTAAATTAATGAGCTCACAAGAATATCAATGAAGTGCATCCTCTCTCACACGGAACATCAAAAGCCCTTACACGAAGAACAACACATACAAAAGGGGAACACAGAAACACCCCAGATCGGTTGAGACCATACAGTGCGGAATGTTGCTCTGTACCCCCAACTAACAGGCTGTATACTCTTGGTTTCGGCGATAGATTTCCAATTTTGTCACGCCGTATGGTGCTATACAGAGGTGCCATGCATCAAGCTTGGCCCTCGGAATTGAATACACACTCAACAGTGCTTCCTTCCATGCATCTGTATTCATGACCAGGAGCCTTATAATTCGAACAAGAGCAAGCTGCTGCAGAACATCTTGTTCTTCTCCTCTGTTTATCCCGACTATACCTGAGAACAATCCAGTTGGCAGCAAGGATCTCTAGAAATAAAAAGTGAAGTTTCGAATAAATGAATGCAATTCAGCAGGAATTAAGGTGAGTGTCGAGGGCAAAAGTCTCACATAAACAGCTCAGGAAGAGAACCTTAAGAATGTGAGAAGATCAGTCACTGGGCATTGAGCTTTACCCTAAACAG
Organism: Lagerstroemia speciosa; assembly: GCA_037672795.1. NCBI lineage: Eukaryota > Viridiplantae > Streptophyta > Magnoliopsida > Myrtales > Lythraceae > Lagerstroemia > Lagerstroemia speciosa. Next base: position 5,160,769 of record CM075288.1, read on the forward strand.
AAATTTTCGATCCGAGACAGCAAGAGCCAGGATGGAAGTTTTTGCATATCACTGTTCTTTATGATAAGTGAGTTACTGGAGACCACTCGAAGCAATAATTGAGCTTCTCCTGCACGTCATAGGATTAAGCTCCGACCATCATATGGTTCTCGTATTGTGGCTTGACTTATGCTGCAATATTCATCTGAGCTTGAATAAAGTATCAACTATTATTGTAAAAATTGAAAGAAATTTTCGAATTGTGTTAACATGCTGCTCATTATAGAGGCGACTCAGCAGATAACTCAGCTTCTCATCGCTTTGGCAGCAACGAGTCCGAGGCCATACCATGCTTTCTCCTGTAGATTGCTCATTATAGAAGCCTGGGTGAATCGCTAGCAAGCGTATCATCAAAATCGACTCCTAGAGAATCACTAAACCCAATCGGCAGAAAGTAACACAGCAGACCTCAATGATTGACCATTACCCGTTGCAGAATACACTTGCTAATGTCGAGAGCAGAAACTTCAAAGAAGCTGATCACGAATTACAGGCCAGTCAGGATCAGCTATGGGATAGCAATAAAAGTGATTTAAAATGGATGAAGATCACCGGAGGAAAAAACAAAGGACGGATAAAGAAATCACACTCACCGAAAGAAGAGTTGTGCATGCATTCCTCCATTTCCAGTGAATCTCACGCTTACCGTCATGCAGTTTCCAGGAACAATAATCGGAATTCCCAGTTATCCAGCTATCCTAAAGAAATAGAGGATTTATATTGGCAGCTCGAAGAAGTAATCTCGCTGACGTACGGACAGTATTCGTAGCATTGACAAATCCGGTATCTCATTCAACCTTCACACGCAGAAAGATCAAGAACCTCCAAATGCACCAACTCCCCAAGTCCCTCGATTCCCACAAGACCTTTGCAGTGGACGAGTCTCAGTTCTCTTAAATTCTGTAGTTTAGAAAGATTTTGTATTTCTTTTATCTCCCAACATCAAGAAAGATTGAGAACCTCAAAAACTCCAATTCCTCAAGTCCCGCAATTTCTGCAACCACGTGGCAGCACTCGAGTTCCAGTTTTCTTAACTTCTGTAGATTAGAAAGATCTAGTATCTCATTTATTTCTTCACACTCGGAAAGAAAAAGAACGTCAAACATACCAAATCCCCAAGTCCCAGAATTACCGTAAGAAATGGGCAATGCTTGAGTTTCAGTTCTCTTAATTTCTGTAGATTGGAAAGATCCGGTATGTCCTTTATCTCTTCACACTCAGAAAGAACAAGAACCTCCAAACATTTCATGAGCTTTAGTTTTCTCAACTTTTGCAGCTTAGAAATATCTGGTATGACCTTTATCTCTTTGCACCAAAGAAAGAGAACCTCCAATGCACCAACTCCCCAAGTCCCTGAACTCTGACAAGATATGGGCAGCCACCAAGTCGCAGTCTTCCTAACTTCTGTAGCTTAGAAAGATTTAGAATATTCTTTCTCGCTTCACACATATGAAGCCCGAGCACCTCCAGGGACACCAACTCCTCAAATCTCTGGATTTCCACAAGTCGGCAACCAATGAGTTTTAGTTCTCTTAACTTCTCTAGCTTAGTAAGATATGCTACATCTATTGTCAAATACCCTTCCACCCACAAGAATGACAATGGTGATAGACACTCAGGGCAATTCATGGTTATTGGACTGGTCATCCTTAATGTATTTAGCAATACTATTTCCTTCAATCCTGGAATTTTCTCAACCCCAGGGCAGTTCAATAGATCGAACCTGGACAGACTATTCAAGTTTGACAAATTTGGTAATCTTTTGAGTGAAGAAAGGCCTGAAAGTTGGAAGCGACAGAGACCTAATGGGAGCTGATGAAGGGATCGGAGTTTTGGACAATCTCCAATAAGAAGTTATTTAAGCCGAGAAAGGACTAAGATATTCTCTGTAATTGTGGTGACTGAAGCACATCCTGAAATCTCCAGCTGCTTTAAATTAATCGAAGATGGCAAATTCAGGAGTTTAGTCTCTGAGGATTGACAAGTGACTTTGAGATTGACTAAGCTTAAAGGAAGATCAGGGAGAGTCTCCAGATGCATTCAGCTCTTTAAATCGAGAGGTTGGTGGTCTTTGAGCCCTTGAACACTAGATGGGACTTAGGCAACACTTGGGTGGTCTAATCTCAAGATTCTTAAAGAGGCTGGGCTTTTGAGTCTAAGTGTGATTGTTCCAGTCAATATTTCGCAATAGGAGGCATTAACTAATTCAAGCTTCTGTAACCTCTCAAGAGAACGTGGGAAATTCCGCACTGAACTGTGACTGATATCAAACACTTTCAAATTGATCAGGTTTTCGACAGAACCAGGCAAGAGCATAATACTTGTATGGGATAAGTTCAGCTCTTCTAGAGAGTCCCGACATCCAACCGATGATGGAATTTCTTCTGGTAACCCACAATGATTCAACAATAATTTTTGCAGCTTCAAGAATTCTTTCGAGTCAGTAATTTGCACCACTGGGCACTGAGAGTTTCAAGGAATGGCAAACCTGCTGGTATAGGTTTTTCTTGTATAAAAGTCCCATCAATAACAAGCTCAATCAATGACGACAAAGAGCCTAACTCTTCAGGTAATATCCTGAGCCTGCAACAGTTCTTCAGCCTAAGGAACTCGAGAGTTTTGAGATGCCAAATGGATTGGTGAACCATAACTAAGGTCTGACAATCTTCAAGTATTAATCTCTTGATTGGTATGAAAGAGGTAAAATGAGGACTTTCGGTCAGGCGATGGCAACCTGTGAGATTAACAACTTCCGGCTTTTTGAGAACCTGATGAGTAATAAAGCGAGGATGAGAAATATTAAACTTGCTGTAAATGAATTAAGAAAGAAAAAGTGTAATGCAATTTCAGAGACCCGATGAGAGCTCCATCCAATCCAATTCGTAGTAACAGAGCTATTTCACAGGTCGAGGACAATTAACTCCTTGGGATGTAAATCAGAGGGTACCCTACATTCAACAGGGTATTCCCATGCCATCTTAACCATTTTAATCTCCATAGGCATCGATCAAAGTCTTCATCGAGATTATTGTCACCTAGTTCAAGGAGCCGAAGCTTTTTCAATTGCACAAACTTTTTTACCTTCAAAACATTTTCCCAACTCCTCCAGCCCGACATCTAGATGGATGGCTTCCACCTTGGATGTTCCCTAATCAATAAGAAATTGCAATCTAACAAAGAGAAACGGAAGAATGCAAGTAAAGAAGTGTAATCCATTTTACCAAATAAATTTTTTCATGATTGAACAAGTGGTGAGCAATATATAACACTACAGTGCCATACCTCTTCCATCTCTAGTACTTCAATCGCATCTTGATGGCACCACAGCCTGCTCCTTTCTCCTGGTACATAATAGTTTTCCTGACGTACAATTTCCCTACCAAGATCCTTAAGCTGGTCATGCATCCACACTCCATTATCATCTCCAGTTTTTATCAAGGACCTCATACGTAAGTCTTGAATTGCACTCGTTGGTGAAAATCCACATGCCTTCCTCAGGTGAATGGGCACCCTGGAATCCATTCCAGCGAGAAAACATGCAATGTCCAGAAATATTTGCCATTCATTATGATCTAATGCTCGTAACTGATCCTCAATCTCTCTTGGGTCCTCTTTTCACTTGTCAGTTGTTCTAATGCTTCACGCCAGACGTTCTTCTGCAATCTGGAAGATAGATAAGAACCTATGACCTCAATAGCTAAAGGAAGTCCACCGGTTGCCTTTGCAATTTCCTAAGAGAGATAAGGATTCGGCAGCCAGGAAATTCTGTTTGAATGCATGCTTGCAGAACAGTACCAAAGCATCCTCCGGATTCATTTCTTTGACTTCATAGATTAGTTCCTCTGGAAATTCCTTCAGGATATCTCTGTTTTGAGTTGTGACAATGATCCTACTTCCTCGAGCATACCTATAAAGACCTGGCAGTACATTGCTCAACTGTTCAGGGTGATCAACATCACCGAGAAGAGTGGGCACCTTTGGACAGGGAATCCTATCCCTAAGAATGCCCCTTCCTTTGTCAGCGTTATCAAATTTCCCATGTTTGTACCTCAAGATGTCCGAGGCAAGTTGTCTCTGCAGGGACTCCATGCCACAGTATTGTGATGATTTTTCTCTAATATTACTATGGAATCAACAATGTTCAAAATTGTCCATGAGCTGGTTGAAGGCAAACTTTGCAAGTGTTGTCTTCACAAAACCACCCATTCCTCAAATCCCAACAATCCTTACATCTGGTATTTAAATGCCTAACATGTCCATTATTTCATCCACCTGATCATCGATTCCAATCAAATGGCTAGGATTGTGGAGTTTACTTTTGTTCAGTTGCTTCCAAACCTCTGAGGATCACCTTCACTAACTTTCCGTGATATCTGGAAAACACGGAGCAGTGCCATCTTGATAGACTAGCCCATAACAAGATGTTAGTGGTAATGGTATGTTTATGAATGGATTAATTACCTATTACTGGGATCAGTCAGATCCCATCCCTTCAATTTGCCGATCTCCGAAAGGGCATCCTTCCACGCGGTTACAGCCTCCGAGGAATGATTCTCCTCATGAGCGTGGAAGGCCAGAGCATATTCTTCAGTGTGGTGGCCAGCTTGGTGCGGCGTGACATCATAGAAAACTGGCAGTATCAGTTGCTTTGTTCTTTCCCTGCAGGCCACCATCTGCGCGGCCTCCTTAAGGCACTATTTCTCCAAGCATAGCCCTTGGAGAGTATGGGGATGGAGATCTCTGACTGCTCGATCGCTGTTAGTGGCTCAGGGCCAATCTCTTCACCTCTGCACAGCTCGTTGTCGTCCACGATGGTCCGAATGCCTGCGCTCACGAGATCTTGGTACAGGTAATCCGTGAACGTGGTGCGTGTGTCGGGTCCCCTAAAGCTCAAGAAGACTTCGTATCCCCATCCCATGGGAACGGGGATGAATGGGAATGGGTGGGGCTGGTGAAGAGGATGAGGGATCACCCGAAGAGGAGTAGTAGTAGAGATTGCTCATTGTCTCGCAGGGGAAGCTGGGAAGGCAGCGGAAAGGTATCGAATTGCTTTCGATGTCGCCGGTGCTAAGCAGTCGAGCCAGTGATAAACGCCCCTTTACATGTAGGACAGTCTTCCTGTCCCTTTTATCTCTTTGGGTTGGAAAGGTCTTCCATCGTTAGCTGCTGCTGGCTGTCATCGAAACGTCAACTGCGAGGATCGGTCGACCACTCTGTCATCGACGAAGTAAGGAGGAAGGCAGCAGACGAGAGGTGTACGGTCCAGAATGTGCCTGTGTCACCATCATTACTACTGCAAGTTGAATCTTAGAAGGCAATGTAAGCTGATGCTTCTCCTACTAAACATCTAAATAAACGATCGGAGAATTAGTTTTTAGGTTGGTAGAGTTGACAAGAATTTTTTTAGGAATCCCTATCTAATCGCAGGTTAACATCGAAGTGGATATTGCGTGATGTAAATAAAAAAATACAATTTAAAGACAGTCGTTTTTCTTAAAATTGGCCAGTGTAGCGGGATATTTTAGCTCATTCCCAGTAGAAGATATTTCATATTTCGCAGACCGAGACACACATGATTAAAAGGAGTAAAAGAAAGAACGAGGAAAATAAAGAAAAAATGAGAAATTTTATTAGTGAGATCAAATTCAAATCCTTTTAAGTCATAGCATAATAACAGCACCGAGAAAATAGCATATCTTAAAAGTCCCCCATCAATGAATTCTATTTCGTGCAAAAGCCCATTGGGCCTAATTGCAAAGTGCTGCGAAGCTGGGCCTCTAATGGAACGTCACCCGGAGCAAACTCCATTGTCTCCGATCCCCTCTTGGACTCTGCCTTGAGCATTGAGATTAAACCCATAAAATATTTACCCAAACATATACTAGATTAAACTTTTGGTTGGAAAAAAAAAAACATCTCGTCGTCAATTATTCTCTCCCTGTCCGAGTACGAAAAAGAAATACTCTACTCTACCACCATCAATTTTAGATATCACCCACCATAGAGAGATTCCTCTTTGTTATCAAAAGGAGGAGATTTAATATGCAATATTAGGATTTCTGTACACAATAAATATAGCAATCAACACTCAAAATTGATCTCATCAATATAATACTACCAAAACCTCAATGTAGTTTGAGAAATTCATATCGTTCAAGTACAGACATGGAGACCACAAGTCCATCGGGCGTTTTAGACAAACTTATAAGGAATTTGAACGATGCGGACTCGTGGTAATACATGAGATACCGACAACATTGGGCAGGCTAGAGATTCACGTCAATAACCACTTCCAGACTCACACCTAGTATCAAATTAATTCAGACATTTCGTACAAAAACATAATCTCTATATGTGTGTGTGTATAGAAAGGAGAACAGGGATGAAGAGATTGGGACGCATGATTTGACATCCAAAAGGAAGATGAGACGTAACGATGTATCATGGCTCCTTGCTGAACAGTTCCAATCCACCTCTTTATCAACAGATACGAAAGACGGGAGTTTTCGTGATATACCCATTTCTCTTCTCTATCCAATGGTAGGAAGAAGTATTCGAGGCGTTCAAAGGGAGTGGAAGAGACAGTACATTCTGTAATCTCATGATTATACCAAATCTACTTTACAAAAGACAGAGAACGAGAGAGGCAAAAGGGGGGGGAAAAAAAGAACTAAAGAGACAGCTCGTTGAAATCCACAAATATTCTCCACAATCCTCCGATGATTTAACCCCACAAATGTTGATGTTCTTGGACGTTATGCAGTCAACGCTGCCCGCATTTCTCTCCTCTCTCAGCCCCCCGACAGAAAATCCATGTAAAAGCCGTCCAACCCATTAATCCTCAGACAAACTGCCCTCCAACCCAATTCACTCCCACGCCTCAGATCTCATCTCTTCCATGTCCCAACTAGCTTGCACTTCTCTGTGAGTTCTCCTCGTAAAGCTTCAGCTCCACCCCCCTCGTATATTAACAATGGCTTCTCTAGCCGATCACCATCATCTAGCAATCATCCTAGTAAAATCAAAGCTAACAAGTGCAGCTCTTGTGCCATGCATCGCTCAAACCCTAGCTCGAGTGCTGCTGCGAACGCCGAGGGTGGAACCAGTGATAGCAGCAGTGGTAGTACTACTAGTAACGCCTCTCTGCATCAGGCCTCTGGCCAAAACCTTATTACCTACCGGGGAGTGAGGCATCGGAGTAGCGGTAAGTGGGTGTTCAAGATCCGCCAGCCCAAGAAACCATCCAAGATATGGCTTGGCACATTCAACACGGCTGAGATGGTGGCGGTTGCCTCTGATGTGGCCGCCTTGGCTCTGAAGGGCAAGGAGGGCAAGCTGAACTTCCCCAGGACAGCCTCTTCCTTGCCTGTGCCAGCCTCCACCTCCCCGAGGAACATCCAGGCAGCAGCCGCCGGTGCTGCTGCAGCTGCAGGGGCTGCCAGGGACACATTCACTGCATGGAGTGAGCCGGACGTGCAACTCCATGCTGACCCGGTTCCAGAGACATATCGTCATGCAGTAGGGAACGAGTTCTTTGATGAGGAATTGATATTTGATATGCCGAATGTTCTGACGAACATGGCGGAAGCGATGCTTCTCAGCCCTCCTCGGCTGGATGTCAGTGGTGATGATTTTGCAGATGAAACCACCAAAGATCAGGAGCTCTGGAAATTTCCTTGATTCATATACATATAAATATCACATGTGTAAGTATCTGCTACGTAATATAGTCCAAATCAACATATATATGTTCTTGTGCGTGGTTTTCGTTGATCTGCTTGCAGGGGTTTTCTGTTCAGGGGACGTTCGTTAAGACATCGAGTTCGTGGTCCCAGTTACTTGACTATACGCTGGAAGCTTGGAAGAGAATATCCGGTAACTGAAGTTTGTCGGTCTTTTCCGTTTCGTTTGTTAATCAAAGTGCGTTCCTGGAAGCAGATGATCTATGTATATCTAATGTTTCTGTCTCTGGAAACCCTATATCTGTCTCAAACCCCAGCTCGAGTGCTGATTAATCGATTAATTAACTCTAGCTCAAACCCTAGCAGATGATCAAAGTCATCCTCTTAATTAACATTGTCTTAAATTGACTGTCACCTCATATATCCATCAGTTGAACGTAGATCCTAACTAATTAATCCAAATTCGAGTCCATTAAGAAGTAAATGTTTCATAACCATGACCTTTTTTTCACGAAGTGTATTCTACATTGTACTGTTCTCAAAGTGATCGACACTCATCATTTGGGTTTCTAACATCAATTCTTCCGAATTTGATGACCAAGTTAATTGCCATCATCGAAAACAAATTGAACTTCTTGCAGATGTATATGGTTAAGTTTTCCATCCGGGTGATACTTAACCGAGCATTACCCTCAATATAATAAACTGCAACGAAAGATTCACCATGAAAATACGAAATCAAATATATTTGGAGATTTGGGGGTAAAAAGAAATATTTGAAACTGATTTCTTCGGGAAAACTGATGTGCCAAAATCAAAGTTGCAAATGGTTGACACAAACTAACGAAGGGGCTGATGGTTTTCTAATGGTCATGACACTTTCGTTAGCATAGCAGAAAGTTTGCACGGCCACCCTCTTAATCTTTTGCTGACGTGTCATCGTTAATTACTTGGGCTACAAGTAACCATGGTACATGGTACTCTTTGTCTTTGCCAAGTAATTAATGTCAACGCCCTCGTAGACATTTCACCCATATATGCGTATCACGGTTGCACAAGATTTTTTTTCCCCACATGACTGGCACTGCAATCTTGTATGACTAATCCTCAAGATCTCGTGCACATCAACAAAAGCACGGAACAGAATAAGTTCAGAAGCGCTGACTGGTGCTAAGAGGATTTCAACCTTAAATGAGAGGATACTAATAATTCTCCTCACCACTACTCCAACCTCTTGAGATTAGTGGAACTTGCATGTAATGAGCTAGCCACTCAAAAGTGAAATCATCATATCCCATTTAAGTTCTGGTTAAAAATGAAGCTCATATAGATCTACAATGAGATGGAAGAAAAATGAAATAAAATGGTGCAAAGGGTTCCACCGTACGAACAGAGGAATCAACATGAGCCTGGTAGTATGGTTGGAAAATGTGTGCTTAAGATGATTTGAGGATTCAACATTTATTGAATTAATACTGATTGGTTGATATAGTTGAACGCTTTTTTTAATTTAATTCTTGAATTTGTGTCTTTTGGAAAATCACGATCAAAGGTAATTTGACGGGGAACGTACATGCACCATCGGAAGAAGATCTCGTCTGGTAGAGTCAGAAGACAAAACAATTCGTGCAATTCAACTGTTTATAGAGAGCACAAATTCATTAGTGGGCATGAGGAGGAAGTCTTTTATGGTACTGTGTGACTACATTATTGCGCTTACATGGTAAGCACATTAATCAGTCTGAATCTATTATTTTTAGAATTTTTTTATTTTTTAAATTTTATCAAAAAATAAAAATAATTAATTCTATTTAATCAATATTGTAAAGTGAGAATTGTCACATGATAATACTGCGACTTAAAAGACTTTCTCCGGCGTGAGGGGGATGCGTTAATTTATGGGCGCAGTTAGTCAAGGATGATGATGATGATAATCAATTGAGCGTGCATTGAGCGTTTAAGTGCCTCAAACACGAGAGAGTCTCGTACGTGATGAGTATATCACGCGATAGTATTTATTTATAATATTATAAATAAATAATATTTAGTCATTTCTAATAAAAGAAAACCTATAAGTAACTTAATATTATTGATATATGATATCAGATAAGTACTATCAGATGATACACATATTATATACACGACTTTCTCCTCAAAGAAACCTAATTATTACCTTTTTTGGTCTGGAATAAGTTATCTGATATTTAGAAATTTAATAAACCCTTACCAATTAAAGTTCGTATCAGATCAATTTATTAAGGGTTAAAATTCTCTCCTTAATTGTCACGTTGGTTAATTATCACCTTAATTTACTGTAATACAGTTCTGTCTTACTCAAAACGCTATTTGTCTTTATCTACTATGAATCATCAGCGCCTCCAACACTCATTTGGGATATGGTTTTTCCACGATTTCATTGGATGTATTTTCCACACGCTTCCTTTTTAAGAAGTGTTGATACGTACGTAAGGTATCCGGCCAATAAAGTAAATTATACATACGTAATGCATACATGTATGTACTTAAAAGTAAATCATGCCAACCGGCACAGAAATGAGCATGATGCATTGATAATATTTTATCGAATTTAAAACATCGATCTTGCCGATGGTCGATGGGAAAAAACACAAAATGATTAAATTTCATCGAGTAATGTTACAATCTAATTCAACATCTATTGAAATAAAGAGGATCTAAATTCGATTTTAACGTTAGAAATATTTCATGTAACAAATGAAAATAATGATGTTATTGTAATCATGATTTGGGTTTTTTTTACACCAATTGAAATTTAGAAGTTTAAGAAACCATAAAAAATTCAGGCCAAATCATGTCGGACGATTAAAATGATAAATTCTTTTACTCATGGATTTTTCCATTTTCAAAAACTAAGTATAAGATCATGTTTGAAGAGAAATGAGGCATCCAATTACTACAACAACCCATATTAGTAGTAACGTAAATATATATATATATATATATAAACTGAAATTTCTATTGACGACAGTTAGATATAGAACTACTAAATTTCAAACACGCATGAGCAAGTATTAGTAAACACCGAATTTTTCACAAATGGGTATCGAATGTAATGTGATTTATTAATTCACCATTTGAGCTTAGGGAACTTATTCCAAGACGGACCTCATACTGACCCAGGGTCCTCTATCCTATAAAAAAGGCCCTTGCATTTTTTTTAAGGAAAATTAGACAGAATGACACGTAATAACATCATCAGAAAAATGGACATACATACCTCTAAACCATTTCAACATGTATAATATGAAAAAGATTCGACAAGGGAGTCGGAAAAGCTTTGTAGAAATTGATTACGGATGAATGAGATTTCAAGGTGTAATGTTGACAGGAATTTCTTACGAACTAATCTCAGCTATGAAGTGTTTCTTTTTCTCGCTCGGTCATCCCGTGTCGTGTCGTGTTCATGCTCGTGAAGAGAGAATAGCTCAATTACATCGACTCCCCGAGCTTTCTTTCGAGCTCTCCATTTTCAACCCTGTTAAATGGAAGCGGAGATAAGCATAGAAAGATCTCCGGGAAACGTTGCTTTAGATTATATAGTCACGCATTCAGCGGATACGGTGTCCAATTAGTTTCCAACATAAACACGAGTTAGTCATAGATAAAAAAAAAAAAAAAAAAGAACATTCAATATCCAATACAACATCCAGGAGAATCAAAGCATGTACATAACATTTCAACGCAGAGACAAAAATGCATATACATGTAAGTGAAATAAAAAAAGAATCCAATTGAAAAACGGAGTTCAATGAAGTTGGCATCGTTCTCCACCTAAAATCGAGAGATATTATGTTACGTTTTGTTAGTAAAACTTTCAGTATGTTTTTATTCCACCCTTTCTATTTTCCGACTGAAAGTTGAATTATTCATTGGCCATTTTTGAGGAAAACCCAAATCTTGCACGACATCATTTCTTGTTGCCCTCCTCCTGGACGATCATCTCGTCAATATCAACGGTCCTGATCTTAAACCGGTCCACCCTTACCGCCGCTTCCTCATCCGCCGGTCCAGGTCCAATACCCCGCGTCTTGGAGGCTTCCCCACAACCAACACTCAAACTTCCAACTAACTCCACCGTGGATGGCCACCACCGCTGTGTTGCCTCCTCCTCCTCTGCCGCCCGCGTTCGTGGTGTCGCTGGGACCAGCCCAAAACGAGTGCCGATGTTCAGGTGGCGGGGGTGCACTCCACGTGGCGACGGTTGAATTCTAGGAGACGAGCTGCTGGGCCACGACGAGTTGCCTATTGGCAGGTAGGGGTAGGCATAGACAGGCGAGACAGAGGCCTGGTTTGCATAGAAGCTGCGCCGAGGGCTTGCCGGCTGGGGAAGCTGAATGGAGGGGTCGAAGTTGTGCCCACGGTACAGGTGCGGGAACCGAACATGGGGGCTCAGGGTTTTCTGGTCGTAGGATGGGGAGGAAGGCGACGACCGGGGCGTCGAGGGCTGAGAGATTTGATGAAGGTAATGTGCGCAGTCGTTCCACATTATCGTCGTCGTGGATGTGTTTATAATCTGTTCGGTTCTAGAGAAGATGCAATCGAGTTAGCTTGAAGAGCACAAAGTGCAATGGGTCTGCAGAGAGCGAATTAGGTTTTACGGTATGAAGTTGGGATTGATTAGGGCAAATATGCATATATAGGGGAGGAAGAAGAGGAAAGGGGCGCGTTGACTGAGAATCAAAATCAAAGAGGGGAGGGGAGATTATAAAATTTTGACCAAAAATTGATAAAGTTGCCAGCTGTTAAAGCCTTGTAAGACTCATTAGAAGAGTTAATACATTACTAGTTTGTGTTTGGTTTGAAACGGTCACCATGTCGCGCTACATGCAACTTGCTGTATTAGGTTGCTTACGTTTGGAAATGGTCTCGATTCATCGGGCTGTAATGGCACGATCGATAACCTATATATGACACCAGATAGTGATAATTCTATATTCTTATGTCAGAGATACTTTATTCAGCCTACTACACCACTGATAATCAGAAGTCTAACAGGTTATGACTAATTCAGTTTGATTCGAGTGAATTCTTTAGGTAGTAAAACTGTCATAGGTTAGATTCTTTTTATTTACGACTTGAACTCGCAATTTTGATTAAGAGAAAGATGAGTTATACTATACCAAGTATCAACCAATATATTTTGGTAAATTTTTTTAAGGAATTGTGAGAGAGACTTTGATTTAGGGAATCAATTGTAGACAACATAATTAATATTTTAGAGATTTTATATTGTGATATAGAATGATTAGATTTGCAAGGTGAAATTCAATTTTAATTTTCCACATTTTGGTAGGTCAATAGGTCATATCAGGTGTCCTTATCTGAGTTAACCATTACCCAGAAGTCATCTGTTTTCCTTTAAACACAAAACCTCGGAGATTGGAGGACGAACTGGAGTTGCTTCAAGATGGGGCGAGCCCTAATTAACGGAAGCAACTAAGATATCTTGAGAAACCCTAAAGTCTTTGAAAGACCGGCAACCGAAAATCGATGCTATCGGTGTAAGAGAACACACTCACGAACCGTATAGCCTCCATGAATCTTGATTCGGGATGTAAAATCGTGATGTGCGCTCGAGTGTTTATGCCAAAAGAGAGAGAGAGAGAGAGAGATTTAATATGTGTTCATTGGCCATTGATCTCTCATTCGCGGCTAGCTGGGAGCATAGAGCAAGTTACGCGAACATATAAGTTCACAGAACAACTGGAACATGATGCTACATATCATTCAGAAAGTGGCCATGCTCGGATTGAATGAATCATAGTCCTGTTTCATCCCATAATTTCCCGAGCTGTGACTTGGTCGTTAACCTCTAGAAACCAATAAGTGGTCCTATATATATACGTCATATCACCTAAACCTGCAGCAACGTGTATGTCCTCCCCATGCCGTGCAGATCAATTTGCTTCTCCATTTTGACATATGGTAGAAGTTCAAAATTTGAATGTTCGAGCAGTGCAGAAGCTTCAGGAACACGCAAAATATTTATCTAGTTATTCTTCAGGTAAAACTCGATCCAAAGAAAATTGAGCATCACCAGGCAGCAGATTGATTTATCTTCTCTGATAAATTCCAATTCAGAATTATTGCAGAAGACATATTTCGACTTTTTCTGAAGTTGTCCGTGAGTGAATCCAGCTGATGCCGCGTAAAGTGTCTGCTATCTTCGGCTTTCACAAATATATTGTCACGCTGTGAAGCAGTCTACTAGATTCTTGGTCAATCTCCGTGGATTACGAATGATACATGTTCACGTGCGCCTAAAAAAAAGATGTCTTATTATTCAGCTTCCTCTTCAGGACATGGCTGTATATTACACAGACGAACGGGCAACCGCGTGATGGAACTGGAAGATGGAATCGGTGAAATTTGACAGAACACATTTCCTGAACCGGACTTTTTCTTTGCTGAACCCTTTGCGATGTAATTTACCGTATCGCGAACTAATATTGACAGAAGGAAATACTGTGATAGCATAGTCAGGATCATGATTTACTGGAAGCACGAGTTACAAAAGGATTTCATCGAACTCGGGCTTTTTGTTTTCACCAAGTTCTGCAGATGGTTTGGTCTCGCGTAATATCATCTGCAGAAAGATTTCCTTCAATTCCTCGCATTACCCTTATCCTGTTTTATTTGTGGGCTGCAATTTAAATTAATAATAAAAAAAAGGGTTGAAACGAGTTCGAGGATGAAATGGTGAATTCTATCTGTCGTTATTTCGCATATAAGTAGAAAATATTATATATCATCTTTGAAAAAGTGAATAATATGTCATTTTTTATTAACCACTCAGACATGTGCAGGTTTATCCTTTTACCTTATTGCGCTGTGATGTGGATGTATAGCCACAAGTCAATCCGACACAAAAGTAGACATAATTAGAGCCCCAAGGATCTTCAAAGCGATTACTGTTCTCATGCAGGAGCTTGTGGACCAACAGCGACCTCTATCAACTCTTCAATGGGGACGGCAGAACGAACATCGGCATGCAGGCATTATTTTGATTCCAGGAAGAGTCGTAGAATTGTCCAAACATTGATTTTTAATGAGGGGGTTGAATGTTTGGTGCTCAACATCTGCCAGCAACCGAATTTCGTACCCATAGCCCAGAATTGTTTGGTCATTTGTGTTGACACGTTGTTTTTGAACGGCCCATAAGCCGCAGGACCTCGATGCTGTCATGATAAAACAGCAGTCGATCCAACACGACCAGGGACACAGTACATAGAAGCGGAACGAAGCTCGGTCACTTTTCCCTTCTGATCTACTTCCTTCATGAATTAATCTTTTTTTTTTTTAATCAACAGAACCAATTAGGGCAGTGATCGAATATTACTTCCTAATTTTGCTATTTGTGGGCTTATGATATATGCATTCTATGATTAGTTTTGTGAGCCGACATGGTTGCAAATCCGTACAAACGACCATAATGTTCTCAGATTACCCTTTCTTTCCGTCCGCGGTATCCACCACAACGACAAAGAGATGCAAAGGAATAAAGATGTAGAAGAAATATGAGCATAAAGACAGTATATACATACATACATATATATATGTATTCCTCTTGGGTTGGTTCTTTCCGTTTCATTGCATGTACGACAAGCACCAATAAGTGTTTAAAATATCTGTGAAAACAATTATAAATAGCATACAAATTACAAATGCTATACTGATATTTTAAACATATATTTTATATCTTGTGATATATAATGTGTGATATACCTATTATATAAGAAGAATCTCACTCTGCTTTTTCCAAAGGAAAATCAAGGAACCAGTCCTATCCTGAATGCTCGACGAGCAACTCACAACTTTCCCTATATGGACGGTCAGGTTATCGAGTCCCCAATAAATGAACAAAAAATGTGTATGTTCTTCAAGATCATGTTCCACTCGGAGCATAGGATCCATAGACTGAATACAGAACCTGACCCACGGCTAAATCCAGCAGGATGAAGGCAGCTAATGCGAAGACCATGGCGTATAGATGTAAGTGCCTTCAAAGCTTGCCTACAGCGCCCGTAAGGCTGCTCAGCTCCCTGGCTGACCTTGCAGCATGAAACTCGACCGGACGACCAGGTCAAGAAGATGCCTCACACTCGTGCGTTGGTAATTAGCAGTGTCCTTGCCGGGTATTTGCATTGTTTTTCTGGTTCAATTCTTGCGGATTTACCTACGGTGAAACATAAGATGTATTACAAGCTCAACTGACATGATCAAACTGATCTTACCCAATAGTACACAGTGGGATTTCGTATCGTACTTTCTTCAGATCAAACAAGAGCTCAAGGATGAAGTATGGGATTTGGCTGTTAAGCCGGAGGAAATTCCATTAGAAGAATGGAAAAATCCAAGTCACGGTCACTAGAGGGACATCGACATAGGCCTCAGAGGGGACTAATGGCTTTGACCTGTGAAACAGCTTGATCATGAATAAACCATCAAGAATCATGATATCTATGAACTCATCATGTCGAGGGTTGGATAACTTCTGAGTAACATCCTCAGGTACATGCACCGATGGCTCAATCGCATTCGCTATATCTTCCCAGGAAATTCATGAATTTCCCAGTTGGTAGGGCTGATTGAGACGACGACGCGGGATTGACAGGACTTGCCATTGACCTTGACGACGACAAGGCTAGCGAGGACCTGGAATATATGCAGCCCGGGGCCTTGCCCGTGGCATGACTCAGGAGCATCGGGTTCTCGGTTGATCTTATCCCTGTGCATGGAGAGCTAGTCTCTCCCTTTTAGATTCCCATGGCTTCGAGCTTACTGGGTTAATAAGGACTTCTTCATCTGCATCTCCCTGTTTCAGCTTAAGCTCCTACCCATTAGGAAGGAATACTTGAGAATCTTTATGTTTGGAATTGGAATAAATTTGAGAAAAAATGATCTGGTACAATGGTATTTACTCAACTTAAGACTAACATATCACGATACTACTAGCCACTTTATTTCCCAAGTTTTTCTACCCTTCTTGTTATATATAATGAGTTTCTTTTATAATTGGAACCAGAACATAATCTAAATTAAGGAATTGCAAGTTGCCTTCCATTTGGAAAATATATATCGTAAGGTTGGGAAACATACGGGAAAGAAATGGATCATCAGGTCCGTATATGTCATTAATTAGAACAATATCACATTTTTCTCAGGACCTATAACCCATATATATATAACATATATTAATGAGATGAGTGTAAAGAATTTGGCAAATTCGGACTTGGTCGTGTTAATTACTTGTGGTGAACTGGTGATGTTGTTCTGCCGTGCAAGTATATACTATTGTGCTTATTTTGAATTTGTTAATATGCTTACTTTGAATCGGAATCAATAGACTTTGTATGTCTTCTTTCTCGATATATAACTAGTATCCGAAAATTCAAATGATCCAACTAATCCAATTATAATTCAGGTTAGCTTGATACAATTCTGTCAATCGTATACTTCCTCCATTAACAAAATTCGTACCTAAGACCTTTATTAGGGGAAAAGGAGTCGGATCTTCTCAACGAACCATGTAGTCGTAGTTAATTTTTCTTGGCATACTAAAAGATACATAAGATTAGAATAAGGAAGAGTGGGATAAAGGGGCACGGGGAGTCATAACCGATGATAATCGAATGCATGATCTCTTGATCTTAAATCGACAGTGATGCCGCCACATCAAACCTACTTTCTCAGCTAATTCTTTTTTTTTTTCCCACATGAAATCATATGTGATGATGATTTGATGCGGCCTGTTCTCTTAGTCTCAAGTTGAGGGCAGTGCCATTGGACCAAGACCTCTTTTTCTGTTGTTAAAATCACTTTGTACAGGCATGTTCGTGCTTTCCTGGTGATGTTCTTAAGCTCAAGTTTCTGTATATTTTCTCGGAGGAGGATAACAGGCTGAAATGGCAGACCAAGAACGGGATCTGGGATTGCTGACAAGCCCCCAAGAGATAGGAATCTGGCATTGAGATTCGAATTGGCATGCACCATGCACCATCAATCTCCTATTCTTATTAGATCTCTGAGATTTGGACCCCGCAGAGCCACTAATATATTACAGTACTGCAACACAAATTATGAGAAAGAACCAATAGAGAGATAGATGCGCCCGAAGCCCAGCTGAAGCCCAGCTGCTAAACTTCTTTTGAAGACGCTTAACAGACACAATGGCCATATAAGTCATCGACTCGGGAGCTCTGGCGATTTACGTGCATTCGAGAACCATGACGTAACTCTGGAAGAACGTGTTCGTGCTCGCTTCATAATTAAATCTATGGAGATGTGGATTTGGCATGATCAAAAAGCTGCCGAGCTAGCTAATTAATAGATACGTGGGATGTGAATTGGATTCCCAGATGAGTGCTCATATTTTATTGTAGTTGGCATGCAGATTTAATTCTCAGGCATTTGTTTTCCTTCCTACAAAGCGTCATACGAAGGTTGAGTCGCTCCATAGAGTCAAGCCCTCGATGTCCACACGATCATCATCCCTACCGAGCCCATAGTCCATCGAGGGTGGAGCGATCATCAGCCCTTCAGCCAAGCTAAACATCAACCCAGGCATGTTAAAGATCTCGTCCTCATCAAAGTACACCATCGAGATCTTCTCTTCGACCATTATCTTGTGATGATCCTGCATCGGAGCAGGCGACGACGAAGAAGAAGATGATGACGAGAATGTGACTCTGGTGTCATCTCCATTAATGACGACCTGACCCTTGACTGTGGCTCCTCCAAGAGCTGAGTCCACTTTGCTAGGGTTTGATAGGTTAGAAGACGAGGCCCGTGGCTCAGGGAACTTCATCCTGCTCGAGTTTGTCTTTCGGGCTCGGATGCTTGAGGAGTCCGACCGACTGGGTTTGTGCCCTGATCTGCAGATCGAAGATGAGGAGTAGTTACTCTCTCCAGCTGATTCCATATTTGTGAAAATGGACTTAAGATAGAAAAGATTGGGGGTGGATTGGTGTGTTATCAACGTACGTGTGTGTGCATATATATATATATATTTATATTTATGGACACACACGCACGTGAATATGGAATAGGAAATTCATGCACGTCGGCGCCGTGAGGAATACCTCAAATAAAAGGACTACAGCTCCCGTTTGACCGTTTTAGAGCCGATATTCCGGTATAACCCACGTGGAAAGAATTGGTTCTAGTAAAACACGCGTGGGAAATTGTACTGCTTAGCTCGGTCCTTTCTAATGCGCAGGGCATCGGTATTTGTCACTTTTCTCCTGCACAGAAAATAAATTGAGATGTCGGTCAGTGTTAACTAAGTTTGGGGGAAATTAAAAAGTTTTCTACGTAGAATTGTTGCAAAAACCGTTTTCAACCGAAAAATTCTATAAAAAAAATTTACACATGTGAAAAAGTCTACATTATAAATTTATTGTGTATTACACACTAAGTATTCCTGCCGTGTTCGGACAATAGAGGGGCCTAATTACTAGACTGGCTTTCAAGCTATAAGAGTTGGAGTTTTTAACTTGGACATGGTAAGATCTGAATATATACATTAACTTACTGTAATATCAGTTTAAAGGTTGTAACTATGTCTCTCATTTAAAGATCTAAGTTAAGCGATTGTGAGTTCAAGTTCTCTTATTTTTTCTAAAATTTTCTTATTAACTTTCCAAAAACACTTAAATACTCACCGTTAATAACCCGGCATTCGAACAAAAATGGGCAGTTGACCACGATCTCATATTCTTATGCATCGGAGGAGAAGTGCACTAATTGGGAACATCATAGGAAGAAAAAGAGGAGCAAAGTGCACTTCCAGTTCCAGTTCCAATTGGGCAGTCTCAAAAGCAACAGTAAGGCTTTTGAATAAAAATACTAAATCAAATTAACCAAACCGTCCGTACCGACAAAATTTCAAAAGTCAAAAGGGCGTCGCGTGAAAAACGACGGTGTTTATCCGCGTCCCGTCTGTCTCTCCCCTCGAATAGATTCCTCACATGTGTTCTCAAGTTAGTGGCTGCCCAGATCAAATCAGGCGGTCACAAAAGAGCAGCAGCAGTCGACTGAAGGAAATAATTAGGGAAACTCCTTAAAAAATAAAAATAAAGAGTGGAAAATATAGAAAATATAGATATAAAATACTGTTAGTGAAATGGTGTAATAATATACTTTTTAATATAAGATTAAGAGGTTTAATATTGGTAAAATTTTCTATATTCTTTATTAACGGTGATACGACTGTCATTTTTTCTGTTCCCGAAGTAGGATCGATATACAAACACCATTTTTATTTTTTTTAAACAGTCTTAACTATGATCATCAAATTAGGTAGGGAACGTGCCTAAACGTTATTCCATTTTTTTCTCCTTCTTTTTTTTAATCAGCTGTTGTAATCTTGAGAAGAAAAATTCACCGACCAAAAAGAAGAGGAATTGGTCCCACGCACAGGAATTGTTGTCCGGTTTTGTCCCGTGGGCCGAAGGAGCCCGTTCATTGGTCAATTTTATCAGGTGTCCATGCAATGATGGGGCCCGCTGCACACTGTACTTTTCAAAATCTTCTAACCATATCACGTAAAAAAAAAAAAACAATCCCTAATTATTGAATTCGGACTCCATTCTTTTAAATCGACGAATCAGATCTTATCTGAAACCTAAATTATATATGTCTGTACCATAATAGAACATGTTTATTGTACTTCTTATGCTCAAATTGTTCCTGCAACTTTCAAATATTTATTTACCTCCAAAAAACCAAGTCAAGTGAATTTTTATGATTTTTATTAGTTTGGAACTATTTGTTATTATAATTCAGTATGTTACAATTAATTTTAGAAATATTTTCCAAATATTTGATTACTTTCCGTTATTAACAGCCACCATATCAAGTACGCATAAACATTATGTCGCATAAAAGTTTTTATGCAGACATCTGATAAAATCGAAACGATATATGAGATATAAAAAATGACCACTGCTGTGTTAAATAAGAGTCGGGGATGCGAACAATTCGAGAATGGAGTTCAAATGAGCAAGTTATGATCGCTAGAAGTTAACTATGTAAGCCAATTTCCTATACAACAGGAAAGGAAGTCCTGCACAAGTTCAAGTGCCTTTGTCTCAAAAATGATTCTAATAGCTTCCCTAATTCGTACCTGGATTTCATCAAAATGTATCCATAGCTCATTACAGTGGATATATTGTTACCCATTTCGAGTCTATTCAATACTCCGTGCTAAACCATAGAACTGTTGGAATCCAAAGTGAGTGAGAGAGGCATGTTCAATTTTGTTTTCTTCTTATCAATCAGAAGACAACAGTTTACTGCACCAGCACCTGTCCAAGTCACTATTTTTCACTGTCCTCTTTGACCCTCTTGCCTTTCCTTAAAAAAATGTACTGGAAATATGATCCGATACGGTAATATCATTCTTATGTACTGTTAAGATGTTCTAAACTCGATTCTTGTTAATGATCTTATTTTTCTCTCGTTCCCTTTCTAGGTTCACTTGCCATAGAGAGGCCTGCATAACCCCTACAAGCGTGACGATGGGCGAAGCTCGGTGTTGAATTCTACAATGCAGTCTCAAAACCGCTACGTGAACAAGAAAAAATAAATATAAACAGTTTGATTCTTTTCTTTAGCTTGAACCGCCGATAATAAACTATTAATTTAACCGTTGAACGGTAAGTGGTCAGAGTTGGATCTTAACCATAGTAATGTAGCAGGGTTAGATGCCC